>CM070027.1:821048-843996 GCA_036247105.1 Cirrhinus mrigala | reverse complement strand
TCTAATTGCCGAACGTGCCGTTGCGTCTCAAACGAAATGTGACGCAACACACGGTTCTTTGTTTTTGAACGCTTTCATTGTTATAATAAACTGTCACTTTTCATAGAACTCAATTTTAACTGTTAACTCCAGAAACACCAAAGCTTATTATGAATAAACTACCTCAAATGACAATAAGACTTTGTTTAGAAGTCTTATAAAATGTATAAAATGCGTAAAAATGCCCAAAATATTCCCCAAACTATTGTGATTGATTATTTTTTAACGTTCAAAAGTCTGTGGTTATCTAGCCAACTGAAAACTCATATTAGGCCTAAGTGTCCAATAAATCTGAAATATAGGCCTAATTAAATTTTTATTTGTCTTAGCATTGACATGCGATGTACAAAGCAAACTGTGAAAGTACCTAAACGTTATTAGGATAGAATGGAACATACGTTATAAAACAAAATCTCAGGTTTCAAATTTAGTAAATTTTAATACGACGTTCAAACAATAAATACCGTTTTGGCGCACTTTCTGTGGCGTAATTCGTTGTAGTGCCTCAGTTAAAGCCAGAACCATTTGAAAAACAAAGTTGTCACATGCTTCTCAGCCACGCGGTCACATGGTTCATGGAGATCTCAATAGTTCCAAACAAACCAAAGCTGTCAATACATTTGAATGATTTTAAACAGGATAAACGACAGCTTCACTATACAGGTCTTTGCAGCAACTTTTATTAAATATTTGTTTATTTATTTATTTATTTATTTTATTATGCAGTAAAGGAATAACACAACAAATAACAAGAACAAAAGACAATGAGGGTTACATACATATTAATCCAAGACATACTGTGTTTAGCTTATAACAATCACACCATGAAAGAGTCTTACATGCAATAGAATTATTACAATTTCTGTAAGAGTTTACATACACATCTTAACAGTCTTTCCTGACTTTTGGTAAACATTACAGTATATTATCTATTTACTATTACATAGATGACATTCACAGTATCACTTTATCTGGTGAGTGATGGAAGAGGCAACATTATAATGTTTTTCTTGTATTTAACCCTCAGGTATTCCTTACTTATTATGTGACCATACATCTTAGCTTTTTTTTTTTTTTTTTTTTTCTTCAGTTAAATAAATGTTCAGTATTTTAGTTAAATGATATTTATTTAACATTTTGAAGAGATCTTCTGGTACTAAATACTATTAATAATTATGCAATAATTATGGTCTATTATTGACCATTATTTATTTTTTTATTTTTTTATTTTTTCTAGTTATATTACAATTAGTGTAGTATTTAAGGTTAAATAGAGAAAAAAGTTTTAAATTCCAATGCAAAGAGGCAAATTAGAGTCATTTGTGGTCTTTTTTTAAGTTTTACACTTATATAATAATTATGTATACGCAAGTAAACTATAGGTTTTGTAAATGTGAAATTTAAAAAGTAAATAACTTACATCCTTTTTTATTTTTTATTATTTTTATGGCACTTGTATAAGTACACACAAGTGAAAATTAATGAATGTAAGCATTTATTAATTTAGCCTAAAAAAATGGTGCTAAAAAGGCATTTAACTGCATTCAGCAAAATATTTTTTTCCAATTATATGTACAGTGTATACCCCTCCCCCCCCCCCCCCCCCCCCCCCCCCCCCCCAAAAAAAAACTAAACTTAAAAGTTGGCAAACCCTTCGCTTCTTTATGATTACAACCACATATTGCTTATGATCTGACTGAATGGTTAAAGGTTAATGACTTCTAGAAACATTTAACAGGCCAATTTACACAAAAATCTTGTCCTTGACAATATAAAATATCTTGCAATTCACTTTAATGAGATTATTTTACTGTCTGTAACAAACAGCCATCAATGTTCTAGGAGTGTCTTTGCTGGCTCAGAGACAAAGTATAATGACTTTTTAGAGTTTCTCAATAGCATAGGAATTTGAGGAGAAACACACAAGGAAGTCATCTTAAAAAATTCAAAAAAGTATAAAGAGTTGTTTAACGAAGAGCTAAGCAGGAATAAAGGGAGATGTTTTATTTTTGAGTTACTAATTTATATTTAGGAGTGCTGTCCCATATGCCAGTCCAGTAATGGTTACTTGCATTCCTGTCTGATCTTCTCAATGCTCAACATCTCAGATAGCTGTGGTTTCAATTCCTGAGATGCAGTTCCATTGCAGATGTTCAATTTGATTTGCAGCACTATAGGACACCAAAAAGACAAAGCCTTTTAAACAGTTTGCAATACTTATAGACAAAAAAAAAAAAACGGTGTTAAATGAACTACTGACAGTATCATTTTAAACAGGCCTGTTGTCTTTTTGTCTTTTTTTTTTTTTTTTTTTTTTTATAATGGTGATAATCAAAAATAAAGCTGACATACCTTAATTTTATTTCTCCTAGAAACGATTGCAAATACAATTGTGCACGAAATCACCACCACTCCAGCAATTGTGGGTCCTAGAGGGAACCTTAGCACTTTATCTAATATAGGAGAAAAATTAAACATACATTTAAAAAAAATGAACATAAGTTGTAAAAGTAAAACAGAGTACAAAAAGTCAAAATACAAATAAGGATAAAATAGGACCACCAACCTTTAACCGTAACGTTAAATGTCCTGGCCATAGTTCCATAGACAGCTGAGTTTACTTCGCAGATGTAGGTTCCTTCATGTATATCACGCTTAGCTTTTGTGATTGATAACTGGGCGGTAATGCCATTATTGGTTGTTATGTAACTACCAGAGGTAAGATCAAGAACTTCACCATCCTTTTTCCAAGCCACAGTTACAGGAGGGTTGGCACGGACATCACAGGACAGAAAAACATCAGTTGTTTCTTCAACAAATAATTCCTTAGTGTCATTAAGGTCTGGGGGATCTGTAATATAATGACATTCGAAGCTTAGAATAAAACACTGTCTGGCAATATCTGAAACTATTTTGTTTCACCAACATACAAAGTGAAAAACCAAAGAATGAAAAGCAGCATATTAATCACAAGAGTTTGGATCAGTTCCATTCCAGTTTATTTTTGAGGAATATCCCAGGTTTAATTCAAGTTCCAATAAAATGCCTAATTAACAGCATTTGTGACAAAATGCTGATTACCACAAAAAGTAATTTCTATTTGGTCATCGTTTTCTTAAAAATAAAATATTAAATATGAACTAATAAATAAATATGAGTGAGGCATATACAATGAAAGTATGCCTAAATGGGGCCAATTAGGTAGGATTTAAAAGCAGATATGTGAAACTTAAAGTTTTACAGTCAGTTTAAAACACCTATATTAATAATTAATAAGTTAAAATGTTTTTAATTGTTTAATCTGTAAAACATCTTAAACAATATTATTTAGTTAAATTGTTAAAATGGTTATAACTTTGAATTCCTTAACTTAGTTAACAGTGTACATTTAATGACAAAAGATTCCTTGTGTAGTTTATTCTGCTAAACAGAAATGAAATGGATCCCAAACTTGCCGGTTCACCCTTCAAAATATTTTCTGATTAGTCATATTCCCCCAAGTATTCCGAACTTACACTGAACGTCAAACTCGATGGAGCTGTTCATACTTGCATCACCCTTCAGCTGACAGGTAAAGATGACTCCGTTGTCCTCTTTAGTGACAGGCTGTACACAGAGACTACTCCGGTACAGGCGATTTTCTTCTGCCAGGTTTACCCGGGCACCATTGCGAAACCACTGCAGTTCTTTTTGTTTAGATGGGTCTATACCTTCATCAGTCATACAAGTCAGAGTGACAGTTTTCTCAACCTCTGTCTGAAGCAAGCTCCCGGTGGCCAGTGGATATGACTGAACAGTGACCGCTGTTTAGAAAAAAACTACATGTTAAGCAGTTTATTCAGGCGAAACAATCTAAAATTGTTGCAGTACAGATTAATACTCTGTTTATGTCCTATACAGGTTAATACTCAGGTTAAAACACTCTTTGTGATTTAATATACTGAACAACATTCCATTAAATGTTAAAACAGGCAGTATTTTAATCTGCTTGGAAGCATCAGACTTTGAAAACATGTAGTGAAAGATTACCTTTTACATGACTGACAAAGCACAGCAGGAACAGAGAAACACCAACCAATACTTTCATCTTTGTACGTCTGCCTATTCTGAATGACAAAAATACATATAAAAACCTCTGGAAAAGTTTTTGAAAAGTCTGATTTGTGGAATGTTTTATGGATTTCATACAGGTTTTGAAGTACACAAGGGTAAGTAAATTATGGCAAGATTAAAATTTTTGAGTGCATGCTATTCTTTTAACAATTTCTAGCAGATGTACAATCTTTGAATCATTTGATTATCATTATTATTATTAAGAGAATATATTAAATCTTAATTGCATTCTCAGAAATTCAGAGACCCTTTTCACAACTGTTTACTCACCAAAGCTTCGTGCGACAGTTCTCTGGAAAATGCCAAATCCAAAGGTTGCGTGAAGTCTGGAGAGGCTTGTGTCTTCACACCAATGCTTTATATTATGTCGCTTTACAGCACATAACAGGAATTGAAATCACCTCCCCTCACGGTCACAGACCTTTTGGTGTTGTGTAAAAATAGGCTGAATGGCTTTTAAGTGTCATCTCAATATCTTCAGTTGGAATGGGGAGGATAAAAGCAGAGAATCCTATAAAGACATAGTCTAACAGCCATAAAAACATTTGCGATAAGAGAAATTTAATGTTCTATAATTTATGTTAATGCCAAAAGCATTAAATATAAAAATACATGTCCCAACCCAAAATGAATCATGCATTCCTTTAGTGTTTAAATGTGATGTCTGTGTTGAGTGAAGGGGACACAGGGCAATGATATTATGCACATGTATAGCAAATTATAATACAGTTACATAAATCTGTTACGAATACTGTTAAATATTTAAGGAATATACTTTACTGTATTTAATGTTATAGCTGTTATCAACCAGATAACAATTCTGTTTTCTTGTGCATGTTGTACACATGGTTTAGCTTTGTATTTAGCCTAATTTTAAAACAAAAGGTGTATTATGTGGTTTACGTAACTTAACGATAGGGTCTCAATTATTAACCACCAGGGGGCCCAGTTTGACCACTGTGAGGTAATGATGTTAATGTTCAAAGTCAAATTGGTGCTAAAATTGACATATCAGATATCAGTTCAGACGTGAATTTTAACCATGGAAATTAAAGTTCCTTCAGTGTATCTGATTAGGCCTACAGGCTCCCAAAATAGGTATTTCTGACTGGTCTCTCTCACTCTCTCTCTCTCTCTGACACACACACACACACACACACACACACACACACACACACACACACACACACACCCCTACACACAAATATTAAGAATTTGTGCATTTGATTATCACTGTACAAGTCTGTATCTAATAATTTGATATATGAAATATGTATTTTAAAAATATATAAATTAATTATATGAGGAAAACAAACAAACAAACAAACAAAAACAACAAAAAAATGAGCACTTAAGCTCTACAAGACTGTGTTACACCAAGTTCCCTTTTGAGGGAACATCGTGCTGTGTCCTCTAGCTGTCGCTATGGGGAACATCTTTAGTGTGACCCGTGTCTGAAAGATACATTCAGAAACTACAACATGTTGGCCGGCGACAGCCTATGACGTCACTACTGGCACGACCACAGTATAAAAGGGTGCTGGGAGAATACGTCATCTTTTTGCATCCATAATTTCCAGCATGCCAATTACTCAAACATTGAGGGGATGTGTGAGTACCGCTATGAGAGGATGCCCCCTGTAGAAGAGATGCTAGCTGGCTAGCTCTTTATAGGCGAGACATCTTCTCTTAAAATCCCCACCTTGCCACCTAAGCCCCTTCAGGTTACATCTCAGGTTGCCTCTCCCCCGCCTGCGGATGGGGCTAGGAGAAGGCGCGAGTCGAGAGGAGGTAGGCAAGACCTGAGGGAACTCATTCAGACGAGACAACGTTCTAGCCTGGATCAGAGTAAAACCTGAACGTCTATTCACTTCCCTTGGGGGGGTTTACATCTGCCCTTATCTTCCCCTTCTTAATGCCGCTGCAACCACCATTAACTCCACTTGACCGAGGTTAGGTGGGAACTTTCTGTGCGCTTCCTCCAGGCCTTTGATGCTTTTGGTAAGCTTCTATGTTTCATAAAAACTACCTTTACTGATGGTCCGGAACTTAGCCTCCTTTGGACTTCAACTTCCGAACTGGAGTCCTGCGCGGGAACCACGGTGGGTGAGTACGATCCTGCTATTTTGTGTCTAGCCTGTTTTTGCTGTATTTCTGGGACCTGTTTTTGTAGTGCTTTGGTTTTGTTTAGGTAGGTCCTCAACGAGTATCCCCCTTTTGTCAAGTCAAGTCACCTTTATTTATATACCCCCTTTAACAATACAGAATTGTGACAAAGCGGCTGTACAGTATTAAATAGGAAATAGTACATCAACAATGCAAAAGGGCAACAATAAACACTCAATTTTCAGGTAAAGGTAGTTAATCAAATACATTAAAATAAAATACAATATCGTGTGAAGAGAAAGTGTCCCCAACTAAGCAAGCCAGAGGCGACAGCGGCAAGGAACCAAAACTCCATCTGTGACAAATGGAGAAAAAAACCTTGAGAAAAACCAGGCTCAGTCAGGGGGCCAGTTCTCCTCTGGCCAGACGCAGAGGACTCATCTGGTTCCCGTGGTCTTGTGCTGACGGCCGTCTAGGTGACGAGGTCTTCTCTGGGGCTCCGTCTCTGGGGCTCATCTAGTTGATGTGTCTCCACTGACATTCAGGGCTGTAGAGGTCATCCCTAGGTGCTGATCCACCGTCTGGGCTGGGTATGGACTGGATCTTGGAAAGAAACAGACTAATATTAGCGTAGATGCCATTCTTCTGACGATGCACTGAGTACATCGGGTGTTATGGGAAGTGTTCCCGGTTCCGGTTGACTTAATTAATGCAGCCTAACAATCCTTTAACGGATTTGAATTATAGGAATATGTTGATGTGTTATGTGTTAGCAAGGTTAAAGAGATGGGTCTTTAATCTAGATTTAAACTGACAGAGTGTGTCTGCGTCCCAAACAGTGCTGGGTAGATTGTTCCAGAGTTTGGGTGCTAGATAAGAAAATGATCTGCCGCCCGCGATTGATTTTGATATTCTAGGTATTATCAAATTGCCAGAGTTTTGAGAACGCAGCAGACGTGAAGGACTATAATGCGATAAGAGCTTGCTCAGGTTCTGAGGAGCTAAACCATTTAGGGCTTTATAAGTAATTAGCAAGATTTTAAAATCTATATGATGTTTAATAGGGAGCCAGTGTTGACAGAACCGGGCTAATATGATCATACTTTCTGGTTCTAGTAAGAACTCTAGCTGCTGCATTTTGGAACAGCTGGAGTTTGTTTATTAAGCGAGCAGAACAACCACCCAATAAAACATTACAATAATCTAATCTTGAGGTCATAAATGGATGGATTAATGTTTCAGCATTTGACATTGAGAGCATAGGTCGTAATTTAGATATATTTTTGAGATGGAAAAATGCAGTTTTGCAAATACTAGAGATGTGGTTATCAAAGAAAAGACTGCCATCAAATAGCACACCTAGGTTCCTAACTGATGACAAAGAATTAACAGAACAGCCATCAAGTATTAGACAGTGTTTTAGGTTATTACACGCTGAGGTTTTAGGTCCAATAATTAACACCTCTGTTCTTTCAGAATTTAGCAGTAAGAAATTACTTGTCATCCAATTGTTTAACTCAACTACACAATCCGTTTCAAATTGATATGTTTCGCCGGGCCACAAAGAAATATAGAGCTGATTATCATCAGCGTAACAGTGAAAGCTAACACCATATTTCCTTATGATATCACCCAAGGGTAACGTGTAAAGCATAAAAAGTAATGGCCCTAGTACTGAGCCTTGCGGTACTCCATACTGCACTTGTGACCGATATGATACCTCTTCATTTACTGCCACAAATTGATGGCGTTCAGATAAGTACGATTTGAACCATGCCAATGCACTACCACTAATGCCAACATCATTTTCAAGTCCGTTCAAGAGAATGTTGTGGTCAACAGTATCGAATGCAGCACTAAGATCCAGTAGCACTAACAGAGAGATACAACCACGATCGGATGACAGCAGATCATTTGTAACTCTAATAAGAGCAGTCTCAGTACTATGGTACGGTCTAAAACCTGACTGGAAATCCTCACAGATATCATTTTTCTGTAGGAAGGAAGATAATTGTGAGGATACAACCTTTTCTAATATCTTTGACAGCAATGGGAGATTCGAGATTGGTCTGTAATTGATTAATTTGTTGGGGTCAAGTTGTGTTTTTTTTAATGAGAGGCTTAATAGCAGCCAGTTTGAAGGTTTTGGGGACATATCCTAATGACAGTGATGAATTAATAATATTCAGCAGAGGATCTATGCGATCTGGAAGCAAGTCTTTTAGTAGCCTAGATGGAATAGGGTCTAGCATACAAGTTGTTGTTTTAGATGATTTAACAAGTTTATACAATTCTTCCTGCCCTATAGTAGAGAATGAGTGGAATTGTTCCCCAGGAGATCTATAGCGCACTATCTGATGCGATACTGTAATTGACGGCAGCATGGTGACAATTTTGTCTCTAATAGTATCGATCTTGGAAGTAAAGTAGTTCATAAAGTCATTACTGCTGTGCTGAGGGGCACAGTCAGTGCCTGTTGGTTCTTTATTTTTTGTTAACTTTATTTTTTGCCACTGTATTGAATAAATACCAAGGGTTATGTTTGTTTTCTTCTAAAAGAGTCAAAAAGTAATCAGATCTTGCCGATTTTAACGCTTTTCTATACAGTAAACCTCTAATTTTGTTTTCCTCCAGCTGCACTCCATTTTCCGGCAGCTGCTCTCTTTAGGGCGCGAGTGTGCTCTTCATACCACGGGGTCGGACTGTTGTTCTTAATCTTCCTTAGGCGCAGAGGAGCGACCGTATCTAGAGTCCTGGAAAAGAGAGAGTCAATAGTTTCTGTTACATCATCAAGTTTTTCTGAGCTATTGGACATGCTGAGGAATTCAGATAAGTCAGGAAGATTACTTAGAAAGTAATCTTTTGTAGTAGAAGTGATGGTTCTACCATACTTGTAATAAGGAGTTGAATTTACAGTTTTAGTTATCTGGAGTATACACGAGACTAGATAATGATCAGAGATATCATCACTTTTGCTGCAGAATCTCAACGCCATTTACATCAATTCCATGTGACAGTATTAAGTCTAGGGTATGACCTGACACGTGTTGTCTAACTCCAATAGAATTTAGAATGTCTGTAAATGCTGCTCCCAGTGCATCGTTTTCATTATCAACATGGATGTTAAAGTCACAAACTATTAAGACCTTATCTGTAGCCAACACTAACTCAGATAGAAAATCAGCGAATTCTTTAAGAAAATCTGTATGGTGCCCTGGTGGCCTGTATACAGTAGCAAGTACAAACGTCATGGGGGAATTATCATTAACACTTGTTTCTCTGGATAATGTTACATGAACCACCATTACTTCAAACGAGTTATACTTGAAGCCCGCTCTTTGAGAAACACTGAAAATATTGCTATAAATTGTAGAAACACCTCCCCCTTTACCTTTTAGATGCAGCTCATGTTTATAACAGTAATCATGAGGGGTAGACTCGTTTAAGATAATGTAAGCATCTGGTTTTAGCCAGGTTTCTGGTTTTCAGATTTCATATTACTAGAGAGAAGAGCGGCACCACCCCTGGAGGGATGAAGACCATCTCTTTTCAACAGGTCAGGTCTGCCCCAAAAACGTGTCCAATTGTCTATGAAACCTATGTTATTCTGCGGGCACCACTTAGACATCCAGCCATTTAGTTATGACAGTCTGCTATGTATCTCGTCACCATGATACGATACGATTTTGTCTACTGACTACAGTTATGGTTTTGCCTGTGTGTGCCGGATCTGCCTTCGCATACATTTCGGATGATGTGGCCAGTCATTAGGTCTCTGAGGAGACCTAGTGGCTCTCAGGTCCCTATTACAGCACTGCATCTTGATATACTGAACAACATTCCATTCTATACTTCACAGGATGCCCCTGGACATCCCTGGCTGGACACCTGGCTTTGGAGGCCACCTGACTCAATATGTCGCACCCTGAGGTGCTCCCTGTTTCAAGTTATCCACCCAAACATCATGCATTCTTCTGAGTGAGCGTCCCCCTCTCATGTTGGAACAGAGCGGCCCTCCCCAACCTCACTGCCCTTCGGTGAACTTGTGAGTTGCCCCTCCGTGGAGTGGGCTTAAAGGAACACTCCACTTCTTTTGCTAATAGCTTAGCATAGTTCATTGAATCAGATTAGACCTCGCTCATTCCAACGGTCTAATCTGATTCAATGATCTATGCTAAGCTATTGGCAAAAAAAGTGGAGTGTTCCTTTAAGTTCACTGTTTTTCACCAAGGTGTGAATGAAGGTATTTTTGTGGAAACCCTTCTGAATGCTCTGGCTCTGAGGAGCAACAGTTCTCCATGCATGATTGGCCCCCCTTTTTTCGTTTTCGCAGGCTCTGCGGGTCTGGTTAGAACGGGCGTCATACTTTCTATTGAGATAGAAAGCACAGGACCGCTTTGGGTTGGTAATAGCTAATGCCCCTTGAAGAGTACCCACTACAGTCCGAGGGCAGAGGGCACTGCTGCATGCTTGCAGCCATACCGAATTGCTAGACTCATCTCTGTTGAAATGTCTGATCCCCTTTGATTGGATCTCATTTCCTAGGCCCCTTTGGGGCATGCTGCGGGAGGGTCTCTTATAAGCTCGACACCCCTGAGTGGATCAGGTGTTCATCCTCACTTTTCAGGAGTTAGAAACCTGTCCCTGAACACTGACCACTCACTTGGTCAAGTGTATCAGCTCCATTGTCAGACAACTAGCTGCTTGCTAAGTTGCCTGTTTTGGTTGAGCTCTGCAATGCTCCCCTCTCCATGAGGGTTGGCCTTGAGCATTGCCCCCAACCGGGCATCTGAGGATCCCCCCCTCACTGCCTACCCCCTGGAGCCCCGTTAGAGTGCAACCTCAGGCTGTTAGGCCTCTCTGCCTCCCTGTTGTGTTGCCCTCTTCACTGGATAAGCTAGCAGTGCTCCCATCACTTTCAAGCATGCTGCACCTCCAAAGTCTGTTCACATCTATGTGGTTAGATCAGGGTGCTCAATGTATATTTGACCTTCATCATGTATATTTTGATTATACTATGTTGTAAATAAAATACAAATAATCTATTCTTTGAATCTCTCATTGTTTATTTCCTGACAGTCACAGTCTCATTGATGGGCCATTAGGGAGGGCTCTTCGTCTCTCAGGTGTGAATTGCTAAATATTCATGGGTCATTGCCACTCCTTCGCATATTCCCTTTTGATCACAAAACATGTCTTAGAAAATTTACATCAATATATTGTTTTCTCTTAACGAGTGAATGAGATGATTTTCACATCATTTTGTAGAAAAAACTCTAGCCTACCACATCCAGTTCTCAAAAGTCTTGTGAACAAATGTTCTATATGTGTTTCAAGGCATTTTTTAGTGACTTAAAAATATTGTTTTTCACTAACCACGTATAAACGTTGTTTTCTCAAAAACACAAACATTTACATTCATGTTGCTTACATATTATTGTAGCCCAATTTGTGATGATTACAATGTAATCAGACTTTAGCCATTGATATGTTTTTAAGATACTAAAAAAGCACAAAAGTCAGGGCATGTCAAAGTTTCTTCAGGGCCCCAAAACACCCTCAGACCCCAGAGGGTTAAAGGACCTCTTTCTGGATTCCAAGCCTTGAGCTCTACCCCAGGTCTAGTATTTCTGACCCATTACAGTCTTTGGGTATGCAGCTCAGGCCTTTGGCCAAAGGAGATAATGTCACTGACAGCCGTCATTCATCCTAGGGGCAACTCCCTAAGCATTGGTAGAGTTGCTTCTTAGTGCTCGCCCCTTTCCTGGCATGCGCTTCCCTCAGCATGGCAGCGTGGGTATACCGTTCCCCATAGCAACCGCTAGAGGATGCAGTTTGATGTATCGTCGAAAGGAAACGTCTCGGGTTACATATGTAACCATGGTTCCCTGAGAAGGGAACAAGACACTGCGTCCACTAGAATCCTCGCCATGCTTCGGACGCAAGCTTCAGATGAAGAACTGGATGATGTTTTCCCCCATCACCCTTTTCTACTGTGGTCACGCCGCTAGTGACGTCATAGGCTGTCGCCGGCCAACATGTTGTAGTTTTTGAATGTATGCTTCAGACACGGGTCATGCTGGAGACATTCCCCATAGTGACCGCTAGAGGACGCAGTGTCTCATTCCCTTCTCAGGCAACCATGGTTACATACGTAGCCTGAGACGTTATTTATAATGATTTAAAAATGATATAAAGACCATCTTCAAAGGAAGCAGAAACATGTGGCCCTCTGTACAAAGAGTCACATGATCAGTGTCAATAATTTGCTTATTTAAATAGTGACATAGATATAGTACAGAATCTTAAATAATTCCTTTTCAATTTAAGTCAACATATTTATTTGTTTATTTTTTAAACTCTTAGAGCCAATTTAAAAGAGCTTTTTGATTGTCATATTTTCGGTATATTTGTTAATTATGGCTAAAACAGAACAGAAACGTCATAACAAACAGTAATTATTCTTTAAGAGTCATTGCTGTCATGAACCATTGTCTTTTGCCATAACATATAAAACTTTATTTATGTTGGAACAGCAGCAATATACACTGTAGAAGGCAGGTGGTAAAAGAACCTCAAAGGTTAATGAATAAGCATTCAGAGGAAAGAGTTTGAGAACTTGTGTAAATATTATACATGCATTACACAATATTACACATCCATACAGACAGAGTGGACAGTCTTTCCTTAAAAATGTGAGTGTATAAACACACCATGTTCATACTGTACACATTGTACTGTGTATATGCATTTGTGCATACTGTATGTGGCATGCATGTGTAAGAGAAGATAAACTGTTTTACTGCATGTTTGTGCATAAATTTCATTCCTTCTATTCCCCTCCTATTCCACATTTTCAGTCTTCAGCATTTCTTCCAGATAAGACATGGATAACTTGCACAGGGAAGGCTAAAGGTTATTCTGATTTGTTACCCATAAAGAAGTACACACATACTGTGCATTACATGACTTGTAACTCACAAATAAAGAATTTTGGAACATTTTTACATTAGACCCTAAAATTGTTTTAAATATTGCAGGATATTTAATATTGCTTATTCATTTGACATTTCTTTATCTTTCTTTCTTTCTTTCTTTCTTTTTTCAACAAAAAATGTAGTTGCAATAATATTCAAACAGACTTTTTGACTAGTTAAAAAAGTCTAGTTTATTGAATGATCAGCACTGGTTGTGCAAGACATAGGTTGACTGGGGTTAAGAATTACTGTTTAACCGAACGGCCAAGTTAATGACCAAAGGTTGTGCGTGATGTGCCAACAATGATGGCTGGTACTGGAGATCCATGGCAAGCTACCAAGAGGTAATGTGCAGTATATTATAAATAGTAATATTTAGGTGGTCTGAATGAGGTGATCAAACACTTTCTAACACATATTATCCTTGTGGCAAGGCAAGGCAAGTTTATTTATATAGCACATTTCATACACAAAGGTAATTCAAAGTGCTTTACATAAAAGGAAGTAGAATAATCATAAAAGCAATAATAAAAACAATAATTTTGTGATTCAAACCTAAACAGTCTAGATGTGGTTTAGCAAGTGTATACTTCACTTAACTCTGAGTGTACAGGTTAAAGGCCTCTTTAGGGATCACGTGTCTCAAAGCTCATTATGCTTCATTTTGCTTCATCAATAAATTTGACAACTTAAAAAGCAAATGATTTAGCATGGGTTCCACAAAGAAGCAATGTTATTTACACAGGCATTCCTGATAAGATTACTGCTGCGTTTAAGAAGTACGAAAAGCTAACCCCGCCCCTTACAGCCCCCCTCAGAGCTGCTGTACTCCATACAAGGAATTATAAAGAGCTTGCTTGTGACCTGCCTCTCTTGGGCTCCCTCTGTGACTGAAGACAGCAGGTCACTTAATCAGTGTTCCAGCACTATTTGATTTGATTGTTTCTGCCTCCATGGACTGATAACAACATTATTGGGGAAAAAAAAATACTGCTGGAGAGAAGCTGTCTCATTTCTATATTGCTCCTATTGTTTTCTCTGTCCTGCTCTCTCCTCATCCTCTTTTCTTATTTTCTTGTACTCAACAACTGAATGGATAAAGCTGGGATGCCTGAGGCTTGCAGGCCCCTGGGAAGCAATGAACAAATCACCGAGGCAACAGCACCTAGTTCTAAACTCTTCCGCTGCAGCTGTGTGCGTCGCTGGGTTCCCCTGGCCTACAGAGAGGAGCTCTACCATGTTTTGCGCCTGTCCGTGCCCCTGGTGAGTACTCTCTTTGTTTCGTCTCTCTTTCATGTACTCATGTCATGCTGCAACTCACTGTAAACTTTAAATACAAGAGCTTTGCCAGTTGAAACTGTCTCTGGGGTGCATGTTTAGTTTTAACACATGCCTGTAACTTAAGTTAGTGTTGGAAATTTTGTGACTGCCGAGGATGTGAAATAGAATTTCTGTGGTTTGTCCCTCCCTTGTGGTTATTAATTCCAGATAAAGAATTTTTGTAATCCTTCTGAATTGGCATTTCAAATTTACACACATATAAAACATATTCCCACACATATACAATATATAATATAGATCCACTTTCGTTTTTGTTTTTTAACATTTTAAACACACACACAAAACAAATTGTTTATTACAATGTAATGTATACTAATATATTACTAATATTGTTTTTGATTGGCAAAATTTGTTTTGTGAGATTTTTACATGACATGGGATGCAGATCTGTGAACAGCTGTCTATGTGTGTGTGTGTGTGTGTGTGAGAGAGAGAGAGAGAGTGAGTGTGATTTTTATCCTGACGTTCTTTGATGTCCAAATTTTCATCTTCCACAGCTCATCTCCAGAATCTCAAACTTTCTACTGCCATTTGTCATCACAATATTCTGTGGTCACCTAGGAAATGCTGAATTGGCTGGATATGCCCTGGCCTCTGCGGTAATTCATCCACCATTTAATGCAGCTGTCAGAAAAAAAAAAAAAAAAAATTGCAAAAACTGTACCTTTAGAGGTACAACACTTGACATTGGGGCAGTGCCTCCAAATAACAGAATAGAAAAACAGAATAGATCTTTATTACCATGGGTAAAGGAAACAACAGAAATGCACACTTTTGTACCTCATCTACCCTTAAAGATTGTATATTAGTATCGTTGACCTGAAATTTTGATACTGAAGTGAAGGTAATGGCCCAGTGACAGTGACAAGTACAAATGAAAATTGGGGAGTGGAATTTGCATGCCAAGCCACTCCCCCGTACATACGGGTATATAAGATGCCAGCATGCATCCACTCATTTAGATCTCTGCTTCGTCGCCTTGCAGAGCACTGAAAAAGGGAAAAAAAGAAGAATTTCCGATGTAAAATCTCTTGGCCACGTAGCCGGCTTCACTGTTGCTGGTCACTTTGCATCTCTGCGAAGAAACACTACTCCTGAGTGCACACTTGTGCCGCGGTTATCCTTCCCTGGACAAACCAGCCCTAAAAGAGCAAATTTTCCAGCGAAGTACGGTCGACGAGAGTCTTTTTTACCAACCGTGTGCTTCTGGATGTGGTAGATTCCTGACTTCTAACTTCCACCCGAACCTGGTTTGCCGACCTCTTGCTCCTTGCGACAGCCCCTCACTGGAAGATTCCCCTGAAGAAGGACCTTCCTTCTAAGGGGATGGGCACAATTTGGCACTCGCGTCCCGATCTGTGGAACCTGCACGTCTGGCTTCTGGACTGGCCTTCCTCAGGCCGTAACAGATACCATCACTCAGACTAGAGCCCCCTCTACAAGGCAGGCCTATGCTCTGAAGTGGGGCCTGTTCATTGAATGGTGTTCCTCATGTTGGTGTTCATTGAGAGGACCCCCAGAGATGCTCAGTTAAAGTGGTGCTTTCCTTCCTGCAAGAGAAGTTGGAGTGGAGGCTGTCCCCCTCCACTTTGAAAGTGTACATTGGCTTATCATGACGAAGTGGACAGCTCGTCCCTAGGGAAGCATCACCTGATCGTCAGGTTCCTGAGAGGTGCGAGGAGGATAAATCCTCCTAGGCCCGCACCTTATCCACTCTTGGGATTTCTCCGTGGTCCTCCGGAAAGCTGAAATATCTGTCGCTTAAGACCTCGCTCCTGGTCGCGCTCACTTCCATCAAGAGGGTGGGGGACCTGCACGCATTCTTGGTCAACGAAACGTGCCTTGAGTTCGGTCCGGCTGATTCTCATGTGACCTTGAGACCCTGGCCTGGTTATGTGCCCAAGGTTCTCACCACTCCTTTTCAAGATCAGGTGGTGAACCTGCATGCACTGCCCCCAGAGGAGGCAGACCCGGCATTGGCGTTGCTGTGTCCCGTTCGAGCTTTGCGCATTTACGTGGACTGCACCCGGAGCTTCAGACACTCTGAGAAGTTTGCTTTGGAGGTCAGCAGAAGGGAAATGCTGTCTCCAAACAGAGCTTAGCCCATTGGGTGGTAGATGCCATCACCTTTGCATACCAATGGCAAGGTGGCCGTGCCCCCTAGGAGTTAGAGTTCACTCCACCTGGAGTGTTGCCTCCTCCTGGGTGCTGGCGCACAACACCTGTCTAACAGACATCTGTAGAGCTGCGGACTTCTCCCAGTTGTTCCCCTCTGGGTAAACTCTGGGTCCTCCATTGCCCCCGCAGTTCAGACTAGGACAGAGTAGTCTGCGACTGTGTCCGGCAGGGGGTTATGGCATAATGTCTCAGTATCCTCTACGGTTTATTCCACCATGTTTCCCCTCTATATATCTATAGCCTAGATATATTCTATTTACTCTTTTTTCTCGTAACATCTAACGTGACTGACAGAGGGGGAATGTCTAGGTTGCGTCTGTAACCCTCGTTCCCTGAAAGAGGGAACCGAGATGTTAAGTCCTCTTGCCACAATCCTGAACTGCGCTGAATGCCGAGTTGCGGCTCGGCTCCTCAGCACAAATCTGAATGAGTGGATGCACGCCGCCATCTTATATACCTGTATGTACAAGGGAGTGCCACTCGCCATTGGCCTTTTCTCTTTAGCTCAGAGGTGATTTGGCTCCCAAGTGAGACCCCAAATACGTCACTCAGCGTAACCTCTCCGTTCCCTCTTGAGGGAATGAGGGTTACAGACGTAACCTGGACGTTTTTCTGTCAGTTTACTTATATTTTTATTTTTAAGACATTATATTCAGTTATTACATTTCTCTGATATTGAAATTAACTATATTAAAAAAAAAAAAAAAAGATAAAATGACACTAATGACCCTAATCTAAAAAATCTAATGCCTCAGTATCTTGTCATATTGTTTTTTCGAACACCAAGACTACTTCCTATTTCAAGAAGTGCTTTGGAAGTTGATCCGATTGCAAATGCAGTGTCTGTATCTCCAAGAAAGAAGCAGTGAGAGATAAGGAGACAGTGTTCAGTGATCACACTGCTAAAGCATTATTTGTTTCCCTCAGACTGTTAATGTCACCACAACTGCCACAGGATGCGGTCTGGCCCTCACATGTGACACACTCGTCTCTCAGGTAGTCTTAACTGATGATAATCTAAACATACAGTAATTAATGGTGTGTGTCCTGCCAACAGACTAGCTCAATCACCCATTATTGTGTTTGTACCCATTTTTTTTTTTTTTTTTTTGGTGGGAATAGGGTATAATGGTTGTGTTTCTGTCATTGGCAGGATGTGCGGTGAGAGACAAACACTTGTCCTAATTTTCTTTTCTTTTTTGAGCATTTTATTAATATCTCCAACTATCAATATGTCCAACATGCAAAAAACCAACATGTAACTGAATTTTACTGTGGTACTGTGACAGTACCATGGGTGTGTTATGGTATCTGATGTAATATCATTATTTACATACCATTGTTTAACAATTATCATGAAAATACTATACAATGGAGGTAATACCATGGTATAATAGTGCTACCTTTTAAGTGAAAACAAAGAATAACAAGATATTCCTTTCTGCTGATTTTAAAAACTAATAATACTAAAATAATTGTTTACCACAAAATGAAAATCTGCTAAAAATGTACTCACCCTCAGGCCATTCAACATGCAGATGAGTTTGTTCTTTTTGAAGAAATGTAGCATTACATCACTTGCCCACCAATGAATCCTTAACAGTGAAATGGGTGTTGCCATAACGACAGTTCAAACTGCTGATAAAAACATCACACTAATCCACAACACGACTTCAGTCCACCAGTTAACTTTTGTGCAACAAAAAAATTGTGTTTGTATTAAACAAATCTATCATTATGACAATATGAACTGTTTATAAGTGAAAGCAGTATAAAACAATACTGAACACATTTGTAGGTGGTTTTTAATGTGAGAGAAAAACATGGATGGACTTTTTCACTGGATGAAGCATTATTAAGAATCATGTACACATATTTTGACCAGAAGTGATAGTTTAAAGTTAAAACACCTTTATGAGTGGAATTATTTCAAACAGTTGACTTTTAAATTCACAATATGTTAACTGATCATCTAGAGCAGTGGTTTTCAAACCCCACACATTTCACCTGATTCAACTCATCAGCTCGTTAGTAGAAACTGCACAACATAAATTGAGTGTGTCTGATAAGGGAGACATACAAAATGTGCAGGGCAGGGGTGCTTCCAGGACTGGTTTGAAAACCACTGATCTAGAGTTGTGTTTTTATCACAACTAGCTTTTGAAATTAATACATTATGTACTAATTATTTGTTGCTGATGTCCAGACATTTGGCAGTAAGAACCTTAAGCGTGTGGGGGAGATTCTCCAGAGAAGTATTCTCATCCTCTTACTCTTCTGCCTGCCATGCTGGGCCATACTCATCAATGCTGAGTCCATACTACTCACCCTGAAGCAAGAGCCAGAAGTGGCCAGGTCAGACTGTTGCAGGAGTAGATTATTAGCTCAGAACTTTTAGTAGGGTAACCTTTACCAGTGTAACATATTTTTTTCTACGTAGGTAGGGGTAATACTTGTTGTAGTGAAAACAGTTTTGTGCATGCCAAAAGAAAAGAACAAGCAGTATCTGTCTTTTAAAAACAGCATTTACAACTTTGAGGGAATGTTTAGCCAGAGATGACACCACAGAGTGATATGATTTGTGTTTAAAATAACTTCAAGTGTTTAGTTACACCTAGCTGTATAGATGCATCTAAATGAATTCATTTTAATTAATTAATTCTTAGAAAATAAAGCATATTTAAGTACATGATTGTAATACTAATATTACTTTTTTACTCAAAAAATTGATTTGTGCCTATAATGCATAAAAAAGTAAGACACTTTTCTTATCAGTTATTCTTTTTTTTTTTTATTTTTTTTTTTTCTTTTTTTGGGGGGGGGGGGGGGGGGGGGGGGGGGGGGGGACTTCTCATGCTGTTCAAGGACTGTTATGCTGAAGGCTCCATTATGCCTCCTTTTTCAGGATTGCACAGCTGTATGTTATGGCTTTTCTCCCTGCTGTTCCTGTAAGTATAACAAAATGTTTTTACAAAAACATTCAGTGGTAGAGCTTTCATCTCTGTGTTGGCCATGTTTTCTAGAGTATAAGTTCAAATGTTTCCTGCACTTGTGCTGTTTACTCTTCAGAACACTTTTTTTGGCCACCGACCAAAATGTTTCCTGTCAAATTGTTTATTATGTTCAAAATCACTTCCACAAGCTTTCCTTCTGCTGACAGTACTAATGTCTTTTACTGTTCATCCTTCAATTTCTTAGGCCATGTTTCTACATCAACTGCAGGTGTCTTATCTGCAGAACCAGGTAAAACCTTACAGTAAGCTCAAGGTGTTGCATTGGACAGCCTATATTATAGCAAATGACATGCAAACTTAACAGATAATGTTTTTTAATGTTTCAGGGCATCATCCTGCCACAAATGTACACAGCAGTTGCTGCCAACATTTTAAATATAGCAACAAACTACATCCTGCTTTACTCAATGAAACTTGGAGTGATGTATGTATGATTGCTATTAAAGACTAAACAGCTTTAGATACACTATAGATCAGTGATGGACATAAGCCAGGCAATAAATGATCTTTAGCATATGGAGGTGCTTGTGTCTCTGCAGGGGCTCTGCTGCAGCCAACAGTATCTCACAGATCTCCATCTGCCTCTTGCTGTTTGTTTACATACGCTGGAAAAAGCTGCACGTGAAGACATGGGGTGGTGAGGAATATATGGAAAGCTGCACACACAGAGATACTTATGTTTGCTTTTATGTCATTATAGGAATATTGACCTCAAATTATTGCATTAAGCCAACTATAATTGTTATACACTAATAGGACTTTTCACATCCAACAGTGACAAAGTGATTTATTTTTAACGACTGTACGTTAAAGAGATGTTAGATTGCAGCAAAATTAGAGGAGCTCCATTGTATGCAAATGAACAGCATTGTATGTATCGAAAGGGAGTGCAGATAGTGATGCCCTACCTGATATATTTAGATAAAATTGTAAAATAAGACCTACAGTAGTGTTGATTCTAGAATTAAAGTCGTTTCTAGACAAAATGCCCATTCACACATAGATAATAACTATAATGATAACAAAAATAGCTGCAAGCAGCAATTGCGGGGCCAAGCACTAGGCAAGGAAGCATCAGACCAACAGCAGCAATGAGTAAAGGAAGCCATTTTAAGATCATTTTAGTCAAAATGGCAGAAAAATAATGTAGAACTCCTAGTTATATGATTTAATGGCTTATCACTTTTGACCAACAGGTGGCACTGTTATCAAATCGATGTGGTGTGTTCAGTGTGTGGTGACAATGACACATACAAAGTTTGGTGTCAATATGTCAAAGCTTTGCAGACATACAGCCTCAGAGTCATTTTGGCATCATGGCTTAAATTTGTTGCATTGCTATACAAAAAGTTTTGTCTGATGACACGAAATCAATAGCATTTTTTCAAAACAGTCTGAAGATGACCTGATTCAATTTTGGTGAAAATCGGAGGAGTTCTAAAAAGTAGTTTTTCAACATAAATCATAATGGAAGATAGGAAGTATGGCCGACTATGGAATAATTGGTATGTATGTTGTATATGTTGCTCTTGGCGTGACCCAAGGAATATTTTGAGACCAGCTTCAAAAGGTGGCGCTGTTTCCAAATTGATGTGGCATGGTCAGTGTGAGGTGACAATGGCACATCCAAAGTTTGGTGTAAATATGTCAAAGCTTTGCTGAAATACATCCTCAAATGCAGTTTGGGATCTTTCCAGCAAATTTGTTGATGCGTTAAACGAAAACTGTCTTTTATATCAACATAAAATCTATAAATTTTTGTCAGCATGGTCTGAAGATGATCCGAGTGAAGTTTGGTGGAAATCAGACCAACGGTCTAGAAGGAGTTTGAAAAAGTAGGTTTTCAACATTAATCAAGATGGCAGATAGGAAGTTCATCTAGTTATGGCTTAACTGGTATTAATGTTCTCGGCATGATCAAAGGAATATATCACGGCCAGTTTCATTACAATAAGCTAATTTAAACAAAAGTTATTAGCATTTTTAAAATTTCATTATAACTTTTTTGAGTGCTGTCAGGGCATGGTGCCGAAGACACATACCGAGTTTCGTAACGATACGCCAGTGCGTTTTTGACAAAATTCAAAATGGCCGATGCCCAAAATGGCAAAATTGGGTATGGGCCGACTCTGCATGATGCACCAAATCTAAAGAGACCAGTTTTGTGATTTTTGCCATTAAGAAGTTGTTATAACACACACCAAGTTTGGTCTCAATACGCCAAACTGTTTCAGAGATATAGCCTCACATATTTTTTGTAGAATTCATTTGCGTGTTATTCGAGAACGGTTTGACTAATCAACTTGAATTCCATAACCTTTTGACAGCATGATCTGAAGATGATCTGAGACAATTTTGGTGAAAATCAGACAAACCGTCTAGGACGAATTTGAAAAAGTAGGTTTTATGAACAATTAAAAATAGCTAAAAAACTAAATCTTGCGATTTTTAAATTTTTTGTGTTCATTCAACTCGGCATTCAGAGAAAAAAAAAAAGAATTTTCCTTCCATGCTTTACGGTTCAAAAGTTATTAGCAGAAACATGAGTGAAATTTTGGACAGTGGTGACGCTAGAGAGTTTGAGTTAAAGACTCCAAATTTGCTATGGTTAATGTTAAGACTGTCCTCTGTCAGTGTGCCATGGGCTGCCATAGACTCGAGAGCAGAAGAAACAGAAGAAGAAGAAGCAGAAGAATAGGAACACCAATGGATACAATAGGTGCCTTTGCACCTTTGGTTCTTGGCCCCTAATAAGATGTGGTGTTTAAACTCATTTAAAATAATACCAGAATCCACACTAACAAAGGAATAATATTATTGGAATATAATTAATTAATTAAGTAATTAATTACTTTCACCAGCTCAGCTGATGAACAATGAAAACATTGACAGTCAGTCAGAATCCATGCTGCTTTGAACAAATTGAGCATATATTAAACAGAACAGAACTGTGTGTTATGGTTATCTTTATAATTACAATAGCTATAAAGATAAATTAATATACATATACATATGAAGAGTTCAGATGCAAAACCAGCTAAAAGCCATCTCGGTCAAAAATGAGATAATGATACTAAGTGAATGCTCCTGACACAAAGTACACTTCTATCAAATACTTTTACTTAAAACTCACAAAATTCCAACCTCAGCCCAATCAGAAGTGCCAGTACTTACATAGAA
>CM070027.1:800157-820548 GCA_036247105.1 Cirrhinus mrigala | reverse complement strand
TGTAACTTTGTAGTAATTAATTACTTAATTAATTAATTATATTCCAACAATATTATTCCTTTGTTAGTGTGGATTCTGGTATTATTTTAAATGAGTTTAAACACCACATCTTATTAGGGGCCAAGAACCAAAGGTGCAAAGGCACCTATTGTATCCATTGGTGTTCCTATTCTTCTGCTTCTTCTTCTTCTGTTTCTTCTGCTCTCGAGTCTATGGCAGCCCATGGCACACTGACAGAGGACAGTCTTAACATTAACCATAGCAAATTTGGAGTCTCTAACTCAAACTCTCTAGCGTCACCACTGTCCAAAATTTCACTCATGTTTCTGCTAATAACTTTTGAACCGTAAAGCATGGAAGGAAAATTCTTTTTTTTTTTCTCTGAATGCCGAGTTGAATGAACACAAAAATTTAAAAATCGCAAGATTTAGTTTTTTAGCTATTTTTAATTGTTCATAAAACCTACTTTTTCAAATTCGTCCTAGACGGTTTGTCTGATTTTAACCAAAATTGTCTCAGATCATCTTCAGATCATGCTGTCAAAAGGTTATGGAATTCAAGTTGATTAGTCAAACCGTTCTTGAATAACACGCAAATGAATTCTACAAAAAATATGTGAGGCTATATCTCTGAAACAGTTTGGCGTATTGAGACCAAACTTGGTGTGTGTTATAACAACTTCTTAATGGCAAAAATCACAAAACTGGTCTCTTTAGATTCGGTGCATCATGCCGAGTCGGCCCATACCCAATTTTGCCATTTTGGGCATCGGCCATTTTGAATTTTGTCAAAAAATGCTACATTTAAGGAACGCACTGGCGCATCGTTACGAAACTCGGTATGTGTCTTCGGCACCATGCCCTGACAGCACTCAAAAAAGTTATAATGAAATTTTAAAAAATGCTAATAACTTTTGTTTAAATTAGCCTATTGCAATGAAACTGGTCGTGATATATTCCTTTGATCATGCCGAGAACATTAATACCAGTTAAGCCATAACTAGATGAACTTCCTATCTGCCATCTTGATTAATGTTGAAAACCTACTTTTTCAAACTCCTTCTAGACCGTTGGTCTGATTTCCACCAAACTTCACTCGGATCATCTTCAGACCATGCTGACAAAAAGTTATAGATTTTATGTTGATATAAAAGACAGTTTTCGTTTAACGCATCAACAATTGCTGGAAAGATCCCAAACTGCATTTGAGGATGTATTTCAGCAAAGCTTTGACATATTTACACCAAACTTTGGATGTGCCATTGTCACCTCACACTGACCATGCCACATCAATTTGGAAACAGCGCCACCTTTTGAAGCTGGTCTCAAAATATTCTTTGGGTCACGCCAAGAGCAACATATACAACATACATACCAATTATTCCATAGTCGGCCATACTTCCTATACGCCATTATGATTTATGTTGAAAAACTACTTTTTAGAACTCCTCCTCCGATTTTCACCAAAATTGAATCAGGTCATCTTCAGACTGTTTTGAAAAAATGCTATTGATTTCGTGTCATCAGACAAAACTTTTTGTATAGCAATGCAACAAATTTAAGCCATGATGCCAAAATGACTCTGAGGCTGTATGTCTGCAAAGCTTTGACATATTGACACCAAACTTTGTATGTGTCATCGTCACCACACACTGAACACACCACATCGATTTGATAACAGTGCCACCTGTTGGTCAAAAGTGATAAGCCATTAAATCATATAACTAGGAGTTCTACATTATTTTTCTGCCATTTTGACTAAAATGATCTTAAAATGGCTTCCTTTACTCATTGCTGCTGTTGGTCTGATGCTTCCTTGCCTAGTGCTTGGCCCCGCAATTGCTGCTTGCAGCTATTTTTGTTATCATTATAGTTATTATCTATGTGTGAATGGGCATTTTGTCTAGAAACGACTTTAATTCTAGAATCAACACTACTGTAGGTCTTATTTTACAATTTTATCTAAATATATCAGGCAGGGCATCACTATCTGCACTCCCTTTCGATACATACAATGCTGCTCATTTGCATACAATGGAGCTCCTCTAATTTTGCTGCAATGCTAACATCTCTTTAACGTACAGTCGTTAAAAATAAATCACTTTGTCACTGTTGGATGTGAAAAGTCCTATTAGTGTATAACAATTATAGTTGGCTTAATGCAATAATTTGAGGTCAGCATTCCTATAATGACATAAAAGCAAACATAAGTATCTCTGTGTGTGCAGCTTTCCATATATTCATCACCACCCCATGTCTTCACGTGCAGCTTTTTCCAGCGTATGTAAACAAACAGCAAGAGGCAGATGGAGATCTGTGAGATACTGTTGGCTGCAGCAGAGCCCCTGCAGAGACACAAGCACCTCCATATACTAAAGATCATTTATTGCCTGGCTTATGTCCATCACTGATCTATAGCGTATCTAAAGCTGTTTAGTCTTAATAAAATTAATAGCAATCATACATACATCACTCCAAGTTTCATTGAGTAAAGCAGGATGTAGTTTGTTGCTATATTTAAAATGTTGGCAGCAACTGCTGTGTACATTTGTGGCAGGATGATGCCCTGAAACATTAAAAAACATTATCTGTTAAGATATGCATGTCCTTTGCTATAATATAGGCTGTCCAATGCAACACCTTGAGCTTACTGAAAGGTTTTACCTGGTTCTGCAGATAAGACACCTGCAGTTGATGTAGAAACATGGCCTAAGAAATTGAAGGATGAACAGTAAAAGACATTAGTACTTTCAGCAGAAGGAAAGCTTGTGGAAGTGATTTTGAACATAAACAATTTGACAGGAAACATTTTGGTCGGTGGCCAAAAAAAGTGTCCTGAAGAGTAAACAGCACAAGTGCAGGAAACATTTGAACTTATACTCTAGAAAACATGGCCAACACAGAGATGAAAGCTCTACCACTGAATGTTTTTGTAAAAACATGTTGTTATACTTACAGGAACAGCAGGGAGGAAAGCCATAACATACAGCTGTGCAATCCTGAAAAAGGAGGCAAAATGGAGCCTTCAGCATAACAGTCCTTGAACAGCATGAGAACCCCCCCAAAGCACCCCTGCCCTGCACATTTTGTATGTCTCCCTTATCAGACACACTCAATTCATGTTGTGCAGTTTCTGCTAACGAGCTGATGAGTTGAATCAGGTGAAATGTGTGGGGTTTGAAAACCACTGCTCTAGATGATCAGTTAACATATTGTGAATTTAAAAGTTATTTGTTTGAAATAATCCCAATCATAAAGGTGTTTTAACTTTAAACTATCACTTCTGGTCAAAATATGTGTACATGATTCTTAATAATGCTTCATCCAGTGAAAAAGTCCATCCATGTTTTTCTCTCACATTAAAAACCACCTACAAATGTGTTCAGTATTGTTTTATACTGCTTTCACTTATAAACAGTTAATATTGTCATAATGATAGATTTGTTTAATACAAACACAATTTTTTGTTGCACAAAAGTTAACTGGTGGACTGAAGTCGTGTTGTGGATTAGTGTGATGTTTTTATCAACAGTTTGAACTGTCATTATGGCAACACCCATTTCACTGTTAAGGATTCATTGGTGGGCAAGTGATGTAATGCTACATTTCTTCAAAAAGAACAAACTCATCTGCATGTTGAATGGCCTGAGGGTGAGTACATTTTTAGCAGATTTTCATTTTGTGGTAAACAATTATTTTAGTATTATTAGTTTTTAAAATCAGCAGAAAGGAATATCTTGTTATTCTTTGTTTTCACTTAAAAGGTAGCACTATTATACCATGGTATTACCTCCATTGTATAGTATTTTCATGATAATTGTTAAACAATGGTATGTAAATAATGATATTACATCAGATACCATAACACACCCATGGTACTGTCACAGTACCACAGTAAAATTCAGTTACATGTTGGTTTTTTGCATGTTGGACATATTGATAGTTGGAGATATTAATGAAAAAAAAGAAAAGAAAATTAGGACAAGTGTTTGTCTCTCACCGCACAACCTGCCAATGACAGAAACACAACCATTATACCCTATTCCCACCAAAAAAAAAAAAAAAAACGGGTACAAACACAATAATGGGTGATTGAGCTAGTCTGTTGGCAGGACACACACCATTAATTACTGTATGTTTAGATTATCATTAGTTAAGACTACCTGAGAGACGAGTGTGTCACATGTGAGGGCCAGACCGCATCCTGTGGCAGTTGTGGTGACATTAACAGTCTGAGGGAAACAAATAATGCTTTAGCAGTGTGATCACTGAACACTGTCTCCTTATCTCTCACTGCTTCTTTCTTGGAGATACAGACACTGCATTTGCAATCGGATCAACTTCCAAAGCACTTCTTGAAAAAGGAAGTAGTCTTGGTGTTCGAAAAAACGATATGACAAGATACTGAGGCTTTAGATTTTTTAGATTAGGGTCATTAGTGTCATTTTATCTTTTTTTTTTTTTTTTTTAATATAGTTAATTTCAATATCAGAGAGATGTAATAACTGAATATAATGTCTTAAAATAAAAATATAAGTAAACTGACAGAAAAACGTCCAGGTTACGTCTGTAACCCTCATTCCCTCAAGAGGGAACGGAGAGGTTACGCTGAGTGACGTATTTAGGGTCTCACTTGGGAGCCAAATCACCTCTGAGCTAAAGAGAAAAGGCCAATGGCGAGTGGAATTTGCATGCCAAGCCACTCCCTTGTACATACAGGTATATAAGATGGCGGCGTGCATCCACTCATTCAGATTTGTGCTGAGGAGCCGAGCCGCAACTCTGCATTCAGCGCAGTTCAGGATTGTGGCAAGAGGACCTAACATCTCCGTTCCCTCCTTCAGGGAACGAGGGTTACAGACGCAACCTAGACATTCCCCCTTTGTCAGTCACGTTAGATGTTACGAGAAAAAAGAGTAAATAGAATATATCTAGGCTATAGATATATAGAGGGGAAACATGGTGGAATAAACCGTAGAGGATACTGAGACATTATGCCATAACCCCCTGCCGGACACAGTCGCAGACTACTCTGTCCTAGTCCAAACTGCGGGGGCAATGGAGGACCCAGAGTTCACCAGAGGGGAACAACTGGGAGAAGTCCGCAGCTCTACAGATGTCTGTTAGACAGGTGTTGTGCGCCAGCACCCAGGAGGAGGCAACACTCCAGGTGGAGTGAACTCTAACTCCTAGGGGGCACGGCTCACCTTGGCATTGGTACGCAAAGGTGATGGCATCTACCACCCAATGGGCCATCCTCTGTTTGGAGACAGCATTCCCCTTCTGCTGACCTCCAAAGCAAACTTCTCAGAGTGTCTGAAGCTCCGGGTGCAGTCCACGTAAATGCGCAAAGCGCGAACGGGACACAGCAACGCCAATGCCGGGTCTGCCTCCTCTGGGGGCAGTGCATGCAGGTTCACCACCTGATCTTGAAAAGGAGTGGTGAGAACCTTGGGCACATAACCAGGACAGGGTCTCAAGGTCACATGAGAATCAGCCGGACCGAACTCATCAGTCGTTGAGTACAAGAAAATAAGAAAAGAGGATGAGGAGAGAGCAGGACAGAGAAAACAATAGGAGCAATATAGAAATGAGACAGCTTCTCTCCAGCAGTTTTTTTTTTCCCCCAATAATGTCGTTATCAGTCCATGGAGGCAGAAACAATCAAATCAAATAGTGCTGGAACACTGATTAAGTGACCTGCTGCCTTCAGTCACAGAGGGAGCCCAAGAGAGGCAGGTCACAAGCAAGCTCTTTATAATTCCTTGTATGGAGTACAGCCGCTCTGAGGGGGACTGTAAGGGGCAAGGTTAGCTTTTCGTACTTCTTAAACGCAGCAGTAATCTTTTTAGGAATGCCTGTGTAAATAACCGATTGCTGCTTCTTTGAGGAACCCATGCTAAATCATTTGCTTTTTAAGTTGTCAAATTTATTGATGAAGCATAATGAGCTGGAGATGCTTTACTTTGAGACACGTGATCCCTAAAGAGGCCTTTAACCTGTACACTCAGAGTTAAGTGAAGTATACACTTGCTAAACCACATCTAGACTGTTTAGGTTTGAATCCCACAAGGATAATATGTGTTAGAAAGTGTTTGATCACCTCATTCAGACCACCTAAATATTACTATTTATAATATACTGCACATTACCTCTTGGTAGCTTGCCATGGATGGCACGTCCTGATTTTGCTGAGTTAGATGTGTTCCTGGGTCAACATATTTTGTTGACCCTGGAACAACATTTTAATCCAAAAATTTCATCTTGACCGCATCCTTACACCTAAACCTAAACTTACCCGTAAGTAATCCCTAAAATCAGAGGAAATGATAGATGAATAACACTGATGTACAAAGCACCAAACACTGATTGTAAGCCTAAACTTCACAAAAACTATAAACTGTTTTTTCAAATCTGATTGGTTAATCACCATGTTGTTCCAGGGTCAACAAAGATGTTGATCCAGGAACATGTCTTACTTGGTAAAATCAGGTTCTGCCCATGGATCTCCAGCACCAGCCATCATTGTTGGCACATCATGCACAACCTTTGGTCATTAACTTGGCCGTTCGGTTAAACAGTAATTCTTAACCTCAGTCAACCTAAGTCTTGCACAACCAGTGCTGATCATTCAATAAACTAGATCTTTTTAACTAGTCAAAAAGTCTGTTTGAATATTATTGCAACTACATTTTTTTGTTGAAAAAAGAAAGAAAGAAAGAAAGAAAGATAAAGAAATGTCAAATGAATAAGCAATATTAAATATCCTGCAATATTTAAAACAATGTTAGGGTCTAATGTAAAAATATTCCAAAATTCTTTATTTGGGAGTTACAAGTCATGTAATGCACAGTATGTGTGTACTTCTTTATGGGTAGCAAATTAGAATAACCTTTAGCCTTCCCTGCGCAAGTTATCTATGTCTTATCTGGAAGAAATGCTGAAGACTGAAATGTGGAATAGGAGGGGAATAGAAGGAATGAAAGTTATGCACAAACATGCAGTAAAACAGTTTATCTTCTCTTACACATGCATGCCACATACAGTATGCACAAATGCATATACACAGTACAATGTGTACAGTATGAACATGGTGTATTTATACACTCACATTTTTAAGGAAAGACTGTCCACTCTGTCTGTATGGATGTGTAATATTGTGTAATGCATGTATAATATTTACACAAGTTCTCAAACTCTTTCCTCTGAATGCTTATTCATTAACCTTTGAGGTTCTTTTACTACCTGCCTTCTACAGTGTATATTGCTGCTGTTCCAACATAAATAAAGTTTTATATGTTATGGCAAAAGACAATGGTTCATGACAGCAATGACTCTTAAAGAATAATTACTGTTAGTTATGACATTTCTGTTCTGTTTTAGCCATAATTAATAAATATACTGAAAATATGACAATCAAAAAGCTCTTTTAAATTGGCTCTAAGAGTTTAAAAAATAAACAAATAAATATGTTGACTTAAATTGAAAAGGAATTATTTAAGATTCTGTACTATATCTATGTCACTATTTAAATAAGCAAATTATTGACACTGATCATGTGACTCTTTGTACAGAGGGCCACATGTTTCTGCTTCCTTTGAAGATGGTCTTTATATCATTTTTAAATCATTATAAATAACGTCTCAGGTTACGTATGTAACCATGGTTGCCTGAGAAGGGAATGAGACACTGCGTCTAGCGGTCACTATGGGGAATGTCTCCAGCATGACCCGTGTCTGAAGCATACATTCAAAAACTACAACATGTTGGCCGGCGACAGCCTATGACGTCACTACCGGCGCGACCACAGTATAAAAGGGTGATGGGGGAATACATCATCCAGTTCTTCATCTAAAGCTTGCATCCGAAGCATGGCGAGGATTCTAGAGGACGCAGTGTCTCGTTCCCTTCTCAGTGAACCATGGTTACATATGTAACCCGAGACATTCCCTTTCGACGATACATCAAACTGCATCCTCTAGCGGTTGCTATGGGGAACGGTATACCCACGCTGCCATGCTGAGGGAAGCGCATGCCAGGAAAGGGCGAGCACTAAGAAGCAACTCTACCAATGCTTAGGGAGTTGCCCCTAGTATGAATGACGGCTGTCAGTGACATTATCTCCTTTGGCCAAAGGACTGAGCTGCATACCCAAAGACTTACCTGTAATGGGTCAGAAATACTGGTCACGGGGTAGAGCTCAAGGCTTGTAATCCAGAAAGAGATCCTTTAACCCTCTGGGGTCTGAGGGTGTTTTGGGGCCCTGAAGAAACTTTGACATGCCCTGACTTTTGTGCTTTTTTAGTATCTTAAAAAACAATGGCTAAAGTCTGATTACATTGTAATCATCACAAATTGGGCTACAATAATATGTAAGCAACATAAATGTAAATGTTTGTGTTTTTGAGAAAACAACGTTTATGCATGGTTAGTGAAAAACAATATTTTTAAGTCACTAAAAAATGCCTTGAAACACATATAGAACATTGGTTCACAAGACTTTTGAGAACTGGATGTGGTAGGCTAGAGTTTTTTTCTACAAAATGATGTGAAAATCATCTCGTTCACTCATTCAGAGAAAACAATATATTGATGTAAATTTTCTAAGACATGTTTTGTGATCGAAAGGGAATATGCGAAGGAGTGGCAATGACCCATGAATATTTAACAATTCACACCTGAGAGACAAAGAGCCCTCCCTAATGGCCCATCAATGAGACTGTGACTGTCAGGAAATAAACAATGAGAGATTCAAAGAATGGAGTTTTAGATTATTTGTATTTTATTTACAACACAGTATAATCAAAATATACATGATGAAGGTCAAATATACATTGAGCACCCTGATCTAACCACAGAGATGTGAACAGACTTTGGAGGTACAGCATGCTTGAAAGTGATGGGAGCACTGCTAGCTTATCCAGTGAAGAGGGCAACACAACAGGGAGGCAGAGAGGCCTAACAGTCTGAGGTTGCACTCTAACAGGGCTCCAGGGGGTAGGCAGTGGGGGGGGGGGGGGGCATCCTCAAATGCCCGGTTGGGTGCAATGCTCAAGGCCAACCCTCACAGAGAAGGGAGCATTGCAGCGCTCAACCAAAACAGGCAACTTAGCAAGCAGCTAGTTGTCTGACAATGGAGCTGATACACTTGACCAAGTGAGTGGTCAGTGTTCAGGGACAGGTTTCTAACTCCTGAAAAGTGAGGAGGAACACCTGATCCACTCAGGGGTGTCGAGCTTGTAAGAGACCCTCCTGCAGCATGCCCCAAAGGGGCCTAGAAAATAAGATCCAATCAAACTCTTCAAGGGGCATTAGCTATTACCAACCAAAAGCGGTCCTGTGCTTTCTATCTCAATAGAAACGCCCATTCTAACCAGACCCGCAGAGCCTGCGAGAACGAAAAAAGGGGGGCCAATCATGCATGGAGAACTGTTGCTCCTCAGAGCCAGAGCATTCAGAAGGGTTTCCACAAAAATACCTTCATTCACACCTTGGTGAAAAACAGTGAACTTAAAGGAACACTCCACTTTTTTTGCCAATAGCTTAGCATAGATCATTGAATCAGATTAGACCGTTGGAATGAGCGAGGTCTAATCTGGTTCAATGAACTATGCTAAGCTATTAGCAAAAGAAGTGGAGTGTTCCTTTAAGCCCACTCCACGGAGGGGCAACTCACAAGTTCACCGAAGGGCAGTGAGGTTGGGGAGGGCCGCTCTGTTCCAACATGAGAGGGGGACGCTCACTCAGAAGAATGCATGATGTTTGGGTGGATAACTTGAAACAGGGAGCACCTCAGGGTGAGATATATTCAGTCAGGTGTCCTCCAAAGCCAGGTGTCCAGCCAGGGATGTCCAGGGGCATCCCGTGAAGTATAGAATGGAATGTTGTTCAGTATATCAAGATGCAGTGCTGTAATAGGGACCTGAGAGCCACTAAGTCTCCTCAGAGACCTAATGACTGGCCACATCATCCGAAATGTATGCGAAGGCAGATCCGGCACACACAGGCAAAACCATAACTGTAGTCAGTAGACAAAATCGTATCATATCGTGGTGACGAGATACATAGCAGACTGTCATCACTAAATGGCTGGATGTCTAAGTGGTGCCCGCAGAATAACATAGGTTTCATAGACAATTGGACAAGTTTTTGGGGCAGACCTGACCTGTTGAAAAGAGATGGTCTTCATCCCTCCAGGGGTGGTGCCGCTCTTCTCTCTAGTAATATGGCATATAGTCTTAGAGTTTGCACTTGACTAACTGGGGCCCAGGTCAGGAAGCAGACAGACTGGCTAATCCGACCATCTGCTAGCTGCCTCACGTCACCAAAATCAGTTTTTTCTCAGCACACAGATACCCCTTCACCTAGATATCATGTTATAGAGACTGTGTCTGTTCCTCGAGCTAAACAATACAAAAGACGTCCAAACCAATTTAAGAGTAACAATCTAATCAACATTCAACAAGTAAATGCCGGTAGTGACGTCATAGGCTGTCGCCGGCCAACATGTTGTAGTTTCTGAATGTATGTTTCAGACATGGGTCACACTAAAGATGTTACCCATAGCGACGCAGCACGATGTTCCCTCAAAAGGGAACTTGGTGTAACACAGTCTTGTAGAGCTTAAGTGCTCATTTTTTTGTTGTTTTTGTTTGTTTATTTGTTTTCCTCATATAATTAATTTATATATTTTTAAAATACATATTTCATATATCAAATTATTAGATATAGACTTGTACAGTGATAATCAAATGCACAAATTCTTAATATTTGTGTGTAGGGGTGTGTGTGTGTGTGTGTGTGTGTGTCAGAGAGAGAGAGAGAGAGAGAGAGAGAGAGAGAGAGAGAGAGAGAGAGAGACCAGTCAGAAATACCTATTTTGGGAGCCTGTAGGCCTAATCAGATACACTGAAGGAACTTTACTTTCCATGGTTAAAATTCACGTCTGAACTGATATCTGATATGTCAATTTTAGCACCAATTTGACTTTGAACATTAACATCATTACCTCACAGTGGTCAAACTGGGCCCCCTGGTGGTTAATAATTGAGACCCTATCGTTAAGTTACGTAAACCACATAATACACCTTTTGTTTTAAAATTAGGCTAAATACAAAGCTAAACCATGTGTACAACATGCACAAGAAAACAGAATTGTTATCTGGTTGATAACAGCTATGACATTAAATACAGTAAAGTATATTCCTTAAATATATAACAGTATTCGTAACAGATTTATGTAACTGTATTATAATTTGCTATACATGTGCATAATATCATTGCCCTGTGTCCCCTTCACTCAACACAGACATCACATATAAACACTAAAGGAATGCATGATTCATTTTGGGTTGGGACATGTATTTTTATATTTAATGCTTTTGGCATTGACATAAATTATAGAACATTAAATTTCTCTTATCGCAAATGTTTTTATGGCTGTTAGACTATGTATTTATAGGATTCTCTGCTTTTATCCTCCCCATTCCAACTGAAGATATTGAGATGACACTTAAAAGCCATTCAGCCTATTTTTACACAACACCAAAAGGTCTGTGACCGTGAGGTGAGGTGATTTCAATTCCTGTTAAGTGCTGTAAAGCGACATAATATAAAGCATTGGTGTGAAGACACAAGCCTCTCCAGACTTCACGCAACCTTTGGATTTGGCATTTTCCAGAGAACTGTCGCACGAAGCTTTGGTGAGTAAACAGTTGTGAAAAGGGTCTCTGAATTTCTGAGAATGCAATTAAGATTTCATATATTCTCTTAATAATAATAATAATGATAATCAAATGATTCAAAGATTTTACATCTGCTAGAAATTGTTAAAAGAATAGCATGCACTCAAAAATTTTAATCTTGCCATAATTTACTTACCCTTGTGTACTTCAAAACCTGTATGAAATCCATAAAACATTCCACAAATCAGACTTTTCAAAAACTTTTCCAGAGGTTTTTATATGTATTTTTGTCATTCAGAATAGGCAGACGTACAAAGATGAAAGTATTGGTTGGTGTTTCTCTGTTCCTGCTGTGCTTTGTCAGTCATGTAAAAGGTAATCTTTCACTACATGTTTTCAAAGTCTGATGCTTCCAAGCAGATTAAAATACTGCCTGTTTTAACATTTAATGGAATGTTGTTCAGTATATCAAATCACAAAGAGTGTTTTAACCTGAGTATTAACCTGTATAGGACATAAACAGAGTATTAATCTGTACTGCAACAATTTTAGATTGTTTCGCCTGAATAAACTGCTTAACATGTAATTTTTTTCTAAACAGCGGTCACTGTTCAGTCATATCCACTGGCCACCGGGAGCTTGCTTCAGACAGAGGTTGAGAAAACTGTCACTCTGACTTGTATGACTGATGAAGGTATAGACCCATCTAAACAAAAAGAACTGCAGTGGTTTCGCAATGGTGCCCGGGTAAACCTGGCAGAAGAAAACCGCCTGTACTGGAGTAGTCTCTGTGTACAGCCTGTCACTAAAGAGGACAACGGAGTCATCTTTACCTGTCAGCTGAAGGGTGATGCAAGTATGAACAGCTCCATCGAGTTTGACGTTCAGTGTAAGTTCGGAATACTTGGGGGAATATGACTAATCAAAAAATATTTTGAAGGGTGAACCGGCAAGTTTGGGATCCATTTCATTTCTGTTTAGCAGAATAAACTACACAAGGAATCTTTTGTCATTAAATGTACACTGTTAACTAAGTTAAGGAATTCAAAGTTATAACCATTTTAACAATATGGTAATCATTGCCTTAACAATGGGCCTCCATAACCCTAAACCCTAAAAAGTATTCAATAATATTGTTTAAGATGTTTTACAGATTAAACAATTAAAAACATTTTAACTTATTAATTATTAATCTAGGTGTTTTAAACTGACTGTAAAACTTTAAGTTTCACATATCTGCTTTTAAATCCTACCTAATTGGCCCCATTTAGGCATACTTTCATTGTATATGCCTCACTCATATTTATTTATTAGTTCATATTTAATATTTTATTTTTAAGAAAACGAGGACCAAATAGAAATTACTTTTTGTGGTAATCAGCATTTTGTCACAAATGCTGTTAATTGGGCATTTTATTGGAACTTGAATTAAACCTGGGATATTCCTCAAAAATAAACTGGAATGGAATTGATCCAAACTCTTGTGATTAATATGCTGCTTTTCATTCTTTGGTTTTTCACTTTGTATGTTGGTGAAACAAAACAGTTAGCAGATATTGCCAGACAGTGTTTTATTAAGCTTTGAATGTCATTATATTACAGATCCCCCAGACCTTAATGACACTAAGGAATTATTTGTTGAAGAAACAACTGATGTTTTTCTGTCCTGTGATGTCCGTGCCAACCCTCCTGTAACTGTGGCTTGGAAAAAGGATGGTGAAGTTCTTGATCTTACCTCTGGTAGTTACAAAACAACCAATAATGGCATTACCGCCCAGTTATCAATCACAAAAGCTAAGCGTGATATACATGAAGGAACCTACATCTGCGAAGTAAACTCAGCTGTCTATGGAACTATGGCCAGGACATTTAACGTTACGGTTAAAGGTTTGTGGTCCTATTTTATCCTTATTTGTATTTTGACTTTTTGTACTCTGTTTTACTTTTACAACTTATGTTCATTTTTTTTTAAATGTATGTTTAATTTTTCTCCTATATTAGATAAAGTACTAAGGTTCCCTCTAGGACCCACAATTGCTGGAGTGGTGGTGATTTCGTGCACAATTGTATTTGCAATCGTTTCCAGGAGAAATAAAATTAAGGTATGTCAGCTTTATTTTTGATTATCACCATGATAAAAAAAAAAAGACAACAGGCCTGTTTAAAATGATACTGTCAGTAGTTCATTTAACACAGGTTTTTTTTTTAGTCTATAAGTATTGCAAACTGTTTAAAAGGCTTTGTCTTTTTGGTGTCCTATAGTGCTACAAATCAAATTGAACATCTCCAATGGAACTGCATCTCAGGAATTGAAACCACAGCTATGTGAGATGTTGAGCATTGAGAAGATCAGACAGGAATGCAAGTAACCATTACTGGACTGGCATATGGGACAGCACTCTTAAATATAAATTAGTAACTCAAAAATAAAACATCTCCCTTTATTCCTGCTTAGCTCTTCGTTAAACAACTATTTATACTTTTTGGAATTTTTAAGATGACTTCCTTGTGTGTTTCTCCTCAGATTCCTATGCTATTGAGAAACTGCTCTAAAAAGTCATATTTTTTTTTTGGGGGGGGGGGGGGGGGGGTATATACTGTACATATAATTGGAAAAAAAAATATTTTGCTGAATGCAGTTAAATGCCTTTTTAGCACCATTTTTTTGGGCTAAATTAATAAATGCTTGCATTCAGTAATTTTCACTTGTGTGTACTTATACAAGTGCCATAAAAATAATAAAAAATAAAAAAGGATGTAAGTTATTTACTTTTTAAATTTCACATTTACAAAACCTATAGTTTACTTGTGTATACATAATTATTATATAAGTGTAAAACTTAGAAAAAGACCACAAATGACTCTAATTTTCCTCTTTGCATTGGAATTTAAAACTTTTTTCTCTATTTAACCTTAAATACTACACTAATTGTAATATAACTAGAAAAAATAAAAAAATAAAAAAATAAATAATGGTCAATAATAGACCATAATTATTGCACAAATAGTATTTAATTTTATTTTAATAAGTAAGGAATACCTGAGGGTTAAATACAAGAAAAACATTATAATGTTACCTTTGTTCTTGTTATTTGTTGTGATATTTCTTTACTGCATAATAAAATAAATAAACAAAAATAAATATTTACCAAAAGTTGCTGCAAAGACCTGTATAGTGAAGCTGTCGTCTATCCTGCTTAAAATCATTCAAATGTATTGACAGCGTTGGTTTGTTTGGAACTATTGAGATCTCCATGAACCATGTGACCGCGTGGCTGAGAAGCATGTGACAACTTTGTTTTTCAAATGGTTCTGGCTTTAACTGAGGCACTACAACGAATTACGCCACAGAAAGTGCGTCAAAACGGTATTTATTGTTTGAACGTCGTATTAAAATTTACTAAATTTGAAACCTGAGATTTTGTTTCATAACGTATGTTCCATTCTATCCTAATAACATTTAGGTACTTTCACAGTTTGCTTTGTACATCGCATGTCAATGCTTTCTGGACACTTGTCAATGATTTCTTGGACACTTAGGCCTAATACGAGTTTTTCAGTTGGCTAGATAACCACAGACTTTTGAACGTTACAAAATAATCAATCACAATAGTTTGGGGAATATTTTGGGCATTTTTACGCATTTTATACATTTTATAAGACTTCTAAACAAAGTCTTATTGTCATTTGAGGTAGTTTATTCATAATAAGCTTTGGTATTTCTGGAGTTAACAGTTAAAATTGAGTTCTATGAAAAGAGACAGTTTATTATAACAATGAAAGCGTTCCAAAACAAAGAACCGTGTGTTGCGTCACATTTTGTTTGAGACGCAACGGCATGTTCGGCCAATTGACTCTATGCACAATTACTTCCGCGTTTGGTCTCAGTCCGCTCAGTTACATCCGGTGCAGCACCGGAAGCCGTTTTCGCTATTGGCGATAACTGTGTGAAAATAACGCAGGAGAGGATGACATACTACACTCGCTGTTTACAAGAGCTTCCCTGGATAACTGTGAATGACGTTAATCGTATCGTGAGGCAATCAGCTCAACAGTAAGAAAGAGAAGGGCTTCAAATGATATATTTCGAATTACATCGACAATTTTGAGGCTGAGTATTCTCGTGCTATGATGTTATACGAATATAGATTCTAGCCATCTCCGTTTCTCACAGTTTATATATGTCTTTGCATTATTTGTATTTATTTATTTATCTATCTATCTAGTTACATTTTATATTTTTTATATCTGTGTATTTTTTTTTTATTAATATACATTTTGGATTTTACTTTATGAACGTTACTAACTATAAGTAATATCTCAGTTTCTAGTAAGGATCAGGTGACAGGAGGGATCTGTGTGAGGGCGACATGTTTCAGGTCTATGAGGAAGTCAGAGAAGCCGCATAGTTTGGGAGTAGGAGGACACAATCAAGAGTTTAGCTAAGCAAAGTTAACGTTTTAAATAGAGATGCACCGATCGACCTGTGTTGTGCCAGATGGTGCTTTTGCAGCCTGGTTGCCACAGCAGAACTGTTTTGTGTCTCCGAGCAACACAACGGTGCTTCATTACTGAATGAATCCACATTTTTAACGAATCAAGTGAGTCATTGATTCAGCAATCCATTCATAAAGGCAGTTGCTTGCCTCGTTTCTGAATGAATCAGCTGTTTGAACGAATTTGTTGAACTCACTTATTCAAACAGCCATTTGCTGCCACCTACTGGTTTGGTTCAGTTATGTTTATATGTTTAGTTTTTACTGCAGTGCAAATGTTTAAAGTTATTTATATATTTACATGTTTACAGTACTGCAGTGCAAAAGTTCAACGTTATTTATATGTACATGTTTACAGTACTGTATTGAAACTGTTCAATGTTTATTATATTTAAAAGTTTACATTCCTGCAGTGCAGGCAACATTGTATAAAATATACATGTTTATATTATTTATTACGAAAAAATCTAAAACCATCAATCTCCAACCAATGTTATCTTGTCTTTAATCCTTTGCCCAAGCTTTCACTAATGGCCCATTCTGGTAATTACTATAATGTATAACTATATAATACTATATGTAATACTTAAATTATCGGTGTCAAATTAATCTTTTGAAAGAGTTTTGCCTCTAGTATACTTTGCTATAGAATGCGCTATGCGGAAGTAAATAGGCTGACCGAGATTCTACCGGAAATACGTCAGCAGCGTTCGTGCATAGAGTCTATCGGTCTTTGTCAGGTGACGTCACACTCACGAGAATCGAATTGCATTTTGGGTATCACCGCCATTTGTAAGGTATCAAAGCCGAGGTGTTCTGTAGTTGCAGAATTGTCTTTTTGATTAGCTTCAAAGTGGTACGTTTTTGTTGCGTCAAAGTCGCCGATGGTAAATTACACGATAGAAAAGGTTAAAAACTGACCACGAGGAAAGATGTTTTAGGTCTCCCACTTGAAAGAAACACTAGACAACATGCAGCGGAAATAACCAAGAAGCGTCGGATGGCCTGGATAGCAGCGGTGATACGCAAAATCATCATATTTGCTAACATATCTCTGTTTATGTTCGTTTACCCTCGACATTCTCATAAAGGTAAGTAAGAGATTTTTTAGGATGTGCTTATTTTCTATCTTCTTTAGTACCTAACGTTATATCCACATGTTGTTTTGGGTTATCAATGCTATTCAGTGGTGTAGTGCAGGTATACGACGTATTGACACGTTTGGATAAATGCAAATATTCTCTAAAAGCACCCAGTAAAGACAGTGCGGTCAGGACGTGGCGCCCGATTTCTTTGAAATATGTTTAATGGTTGCGCCGGCGCCGTCCCCTCACCCCAGGTGCTGTCTGTCCATACACCAGAGCATGTCAGGGAGGCGCGCTTACTGGTAAAATTATTATTATTATTGATAACTAATTTGAATCAGTACATTATAATGGAAACAATACCTTAAAAATGAAAAGCAGGTTCTCAAACCGGTGAACCGGTTAGTGGTGCCAGGGCAGCACTAAGCAGACAACCAGGGAGCAGAAAGGCGTCATGTACTATGAAATGTCACGCAGTCGTTTTATGCATAGGTGTAGAGATTTATTTTATTTCACTACTGAAATTCTTAACTAAATACTTAACTGAATGCCTAACTAAAATACATTTTTAATATTTCTATATTTCATATAGGTTGGTGTGACTAAACTGTAAGTGGGAGCAGTTAAAAAAAAAAAAAAAACACATTGCAGCTAGCTGAGATGATGACCCACCAGGCTGGAGGAGATGGTCAGCTACACACTGAAGGCTGGAGGAGATGGTCGACTTCACAAGACACCACTCGGTGCCACAAACTTAATGTAACTTGTGGTTACACAGAAGAAAACTGACTGCTTTTCATGTCAGACATGAGGGGAATTCTCACTTCATTTTAAATACGTCTGTTAACTTCGTGCACCTCAGATTGAATCTGCCTGCACAAACACTGTTTTATACTGTTACAGGCACAAAATTCATTAGTTTTTGGAGTCCTTTGGACACAGTATAGCAATGATTGACTGCTTTGAGATTTTGACACAGAAACCATTTAGTGTAAAAGTGTGTGCCAGAAAGTGTTCTACCTACAAACTGTTATTTATTTGACAGATCATCTAGCACTTTTAAGAATCCATGTAGAAATGGTCATCAGAAATGTTTGGCAGAAGCATCAAATAATCATCATCATCATCATATTATTATTATTATTAATTTATTCAACTTTATTTGTAGTACTGTGTCCACTTAAGAAAACAGTATGTTGATGTTCATCATGCTTGTCACATCTTCTGTTATGCATTTTGAAGCTGATTTTTACCAATGTTGCATTTATAATAAAGTATGTATAATGACATTTTCATAAATGTGTTTTTGATTGTCTCCTTATCAGTACTTATCAGCCAAATGAAGTACGGAAAATGTTGAACAAATAGGGTAAAGTTTAATGTTATCTACTCACATGACGTAATTGCAATTGTGCAAATTGTGTACAAATCAATGGTAGACAAAAACAGAACATATTATAATCAAGAAATATACGTAAATAATATACATTTTTATACCGTAAACAAGAGCAAGTCATATTTCCAACGAGGCTGAACACCGGCAGTACTTAACTTTTTGCGGTCATGTAACGTTAATATGGATCAGTGTTCATTGTTAATGACAAATTATATAAATTACGGTTCCTAAAACTTATGCTGAGATTATCTCTGTCCCATATCTACTTGGTTTGCTTCTGTTTCTCCAGTATGATGATTTAAAGTGCCCCTATTATGCCATTTTAAAGGTTGCTAATATTGTTTTAATAGACTCCCAAAACAGGTTTACATGTATGCAAGGTCAAAAAACACTTCAGTTTTCTCCAAAAATAGATTTAATTTTACCCCATTTCTAAATGATTCCTAAACGACTCGCACGAAGCAGTTCGAAGAATCAGTCTCTCTAAACCCCTCCTTTCCGTGAGCCCTCACTGCTGTGATTGGTCAGATGGCGCAGTCCTTTATGATTGGCTTACCGCGTACAGTGTGTCGGAAAATGAAACGCCCATTGCCATAACTGACTGACAGCACTGGATACTTGTCAATACGTAGAAAAGATGGCATCGATTTTACCATAGCAATTCCAGCCAGAGTCTGACGATGAAACGGCTGAAGTGGCTGATCGACAAGCTAGCACGGACTACCGTGGAAAGTGCTCGCAATTTGCTTTTATAACCGAACCGGGCACACCTCTATGTTGTAAACTTCAACATTGTATAATGCATTAAGCGACTTTCACACAGAACGCGGAAAGCGCCGCGCTGCCGCTGTGTTCAGTTCAGCCCTTCAGAGCAGCGGCAAAACTTCATTTGAACAACTCCTTTAAACTTTGTCCGCGGCGAGCGCGCTCTGCTGCGTGTCCGCTTTGGTCGAGACCGAAACAAGCCGTCCTCACAGGGTGGAAGGCATTGAAATGAATGGGTTTTATAGCACAGCGCTTTCCGCATTCGGTTTATCATTACTCCAACTAATGAGACAGACAGACAGTCAAGCTGCATCAATCACAAATTGTCAGACTACAGTGAACAACTGAACTACAAAAGCGTGATTTAGCCGGTTAGCAAAACATGTGCAGGGTTGTTACACAACATAAGGTACACAACTAAGTATTTTGAACGATCTCTAGAAAATACAATCTTTGTAGATTCATCATCTTTTGGAAGTGAATATAAAACAGTTTTACTCACAGTATAGGATACAGCGTCTTCTGTATAATGTACGTGTAAATTTCCATGTGACGTAAACCACATGGAACTTTATGGGCGGGCAAGTTGTTCCTGATGTAGAAGGTGGGTGGACATTATGCAAATCTGTTACTTCGTGACGTGTGGCCGTAACAGAAGAAGATTTGAAATCCTGACGACTCGTTTAGGCAAATGTGAGTCGACTCTTTTTTTTGATAGACAATAACTTTATGTATCGTGCACTGTCAGCTTCACAACTTTGCAGATAGTTTATGTTCACATACAGCTACATGACACACTACATGAAAGATCATATTTGAAAACGCATAATAGGGGCACTTTAAACAGTCTTTACTTCACAGCTCTGTATACTTTCAGTTCACTGCTCAATACAACGATACCTTCAAAATGGCGCCTCGGTGACGTCACACATAATAAACGCACGTGACTGACAAAGACAGATCAGG